>JARVZY010011394.1:0-14355 GCA_030686995.1 Artemisia argyi | reverse complement strand
ACAACTTCTGCTATACACCTTTGTTTCTAAGAATTATTATTTGATATCTGGATATTTTGATATAGTACTACGGTTATATAAAGTTATTTCTTTATTAGCTTTATATATTATCCTCCTTGACCACAAATGAAAGATCGTATATGTTATAGTGGCATATCTTATGGCTTCAAATTCAGATTTTTAATGGGCAAAAGGAATTTAGTATATTTATCACCACGTTAAATTCAATCGTTATATAGAGAAAAATTTTAGACTTTTGGCCGCTTTATATGCATATACTAAATTTCTTTCATTCAAAGTATATTCCATTGAGCAAACATCCAATCAAAAAATCATTGCATTTTTAATTATCTCAAACAGCCCGTGAAATTCACGGGTAACTAATCTAGTCAACTAATATGTTCCGTTTTTTGAACAACTACTAAACATTTATTCATGTTATGCTTCTATGTACACTTAAAACTGCTAATAGAGTCGTATCAAAATGCAACAAGCATATAAAGCAGTATTAATCAACAATTCCAAACATTCCCTAAAAGGCTAAAACTACTGTATTTATTGAAACAAAAAGCTTCAGTTTGCTTATTGGAGCAAACAACTTCGAATACTTAACCAGATAAACATTATTGATAAGCGATAGCTAAATTAAAGGAACAATCTCATGAAGTACTAACAAAGATCAAGAAATTACCCAAATTCTTCAATCATCACCAACGGGAAACAAAGTCAACGCCTTTTTCTCTTTACCATTCTCCAAATCATCCACATAACTCCCATGAACCGGATTCCCGACCCTATGAACACCCTGACTCATTTCCCTACCCATAATCCCAGACCCAAAATGCCTATTAAAATGCCCATGCCCACCAACCACTCCCACACCCAACCCCATCTGCTGCTGCTGCTGTTGTTGCTGATGCTGCTGTTGCAACACAGCAACGGGCATATACGGCATCAACCCATCATAATTCTGATGCAAAAAATGAGGCGGAACAGGCGAACTGGCAAACAACCTATCCGTGGCGGAATCACCCCCAGAACCCGAACCATAGCCACCCCCATTCCCGGAACCCGACAAACCCTGCATTCTTTTCAAATAAAGCCTATATTTTTGCAAATGACTAGCAACATTCTCCCTAGTCAACCCATCAACAGACATCAACTGCATTATGGTCTTAGGAACAGCATTCTTAATACCCAAATGAGCAACAGCATCCACAAACCTTTTATGCAGCTGTGGGGTCCACACAAGCCTTGGTCTTTTTAAGGTTCTTGCTGGTTCACCATTATCTCCAGTACCCAGTTCAGATGAATCAAATTCATTTGAGTTTGGTTGTGAAGAAGGAGTTGAAACAGCTTGTGGGTAGTTAAGATTATTGTTGTTATTAAGGTTGTTGTTAAGGTTGTTGTTGTTGTTGTTAAGGTTAGTGATGTTGAAAGCAAGAGCAAGATCAGGAGTGATTAGGGTTTGAGATAAAGGAATGAGGTCTTCAGGGTTTGGTAATTCATTAGAAGAAGATGATGATGAAATAAGCCAATTTGATGATTCAACTTCTTTCATTACTACTAGTAATAATCAAGAACAAGAAAGAAATGGTTTTTAATAAGTGAGTGAAGGGTGAATTCGAGGTGGATCTTGTTTGGTATCAGAGTTTGGAAGAAGTAATAATTGTGTTTCTTTTGGTACTAATAATAAGATTGGGATTTGATGGGAATGGAATAATGTTACTATATCAAGAAAAATCTTCTATTGGTCTTTTTTTGGATTGGCTTTTATTTGTTTCTTTAGTACTTATCAAAAAGGTTAATTGACAAACATGTGAGTACACTTTTAGAAAAATGCATCTTAAATATCGAACTTTTATTTTGTTTACTTGAGTTACTGAGTTTATTTAAAGCAATTTTTTTTTTAATAATTTCAGTGTTAATTGAAATGATTTGAGTATATATTTTTGGATAAGTTAAGTAACATAAATGTTGTGTTTTTATAAGTTCGGTGATGTTTTATTTATATTTTTATAACTTTAGTGACCTCAAAATGTCATGTTTCATAAGTTTAGTAACCAATTGAACAAAATAAAAGTTTGATATTTTAAGCGCATTTTTTTGAAAAGTTTAATAACATATTTGTAAATCAGCCGCATCAAAACTACTTAAAAAGTTAAAATAGTCGGATTTTCCATTTTTTATCAATGTTATACTTGCTTCCTCCATAACAAGTGTTACTATATTTTACAGTATGTTGTCTCAAACTAAATGTTTCTTTCATATTTCAGTCAATAAAAAAACTTTAAATGGATATAGATGATATCTTATTTATGACGAATGTAGTTACTAAGTAATCATAAAACTGTCTGCATTTTCAAAATGATCACTTATTATGTAACAGAGTATCTTTTTATTCATAAAATCAGGACATGTAACATCCGCTACTTCTTGTTATTTATACTTTTTTAAAAAAAATAAATAAAAAATAAAAAGATAAGCTGAAAAATAAAGTCATTCTCAGTGTCATTCGATAATGGTGCCATTATACCGTTGAGCCCCACCGTTATACCGTTGAGCTATTGAAGTTGTTCTTAGCGTCAAGGGCTTGGTGTCAATATAGTGACGCTAAGATTTTGTGTGTTTTTTTGTGTGTATATGTGTATCTTGGCTTGATTTAGCATGCACGTTCCGTTTTAAGAGTACGGATAAAATGCATTTTGGGGTTATTTTCGACGTCATGATGACGTGAAGTGGATGACACCGAAAACAAAGTCACGCTACCTAGAGCTCTAAGTTAGGTGCAACGAAAACCTATCAAAACCTAAATGTTACAAAATAGTAAAATATTCCACTTTTAATCAATGTTAGACTTATTCCGTCCATAATAAGTGTTTAACATTTCAATCTTGTGTTGTTTCAAAATAATTGTCAACTTTATAATTCAACAAATAAAAAAGACTTAAGTGGATAGAGATGATATTTAAAGATGATATTTTCAAAATAAATACTTATTATTATGAAACTAAAAAAGTAGTTTTTTCCCCCTCAAAATAATGACTTGTAACATTTACTACTTGTCTTTCTTTATACTTTTTAAAAAAAAGAAAAAAAAAATTAAAACGATAAGTTGACAAATAAATTAAAAAAGGTATTGATAAGTAAGGATGTGACTTTCAGTGCTACTACAATAAAGATTATCTTGATTAGTTTATGTCCCAAGTGGCCTAGTGTGATTCCATCAATGAAAAATCCAGAACATAGTTCATACATTAGTACTCAGCTAGGTTTTATTTCAATGATTCGAACTCTATCATGTTCTTTTAAATAACATTATTATACAAATCATAGGATTCGAGGTTATGAACCATCAAAGGTCTTATGTCCATTAAAAAATGACAGTAAAACTTACCCTACTCGTAAAAGCTTGCAAGTAAGAACAGTTTTGAGATTGACATAATGTTTCTAACAATCTCTTACAGCATTTGCCTGCCACAAGTATGCACAGGCAAATACAGACAAATTCCTTACAACGTTTGCCCGTTATTAAGACCAAAAAGAAAAAACACTACGAGATGTTATATAGGTCATATAATATGAGGTTATGCACCCTCAAGATCCAAAAGTTGAAAATAAACTTAATCTAGTCGTAAGAGCCTTTTGACATTAACAGGCCCTTTTCTGCCACAAGTAATACAGAGGCGAATTGAAATATGATACTCAGATACTGCTACAAGTAATTCATTCATAGAAACAAATCTCTTACAGCGTTCATGCATTATTTAAACAAAAGAAGAAGAAGAAAAAAAAAAAAAAAAAAAAAAAAACAACAATATGTTGATTGACAATAAATCCTTAGCAAAAACTACTCAACTACTTCCAAGATTCGTAAAATTATTCTGGGAAACAACCCGTCTTGCTCAAGCTCTCATTCTCTTAAATGAATACTAATGTGGAAAATGAGTGAACGGAGATAATGACAAAACAACGTCTCCTGAATAGTACTGATTGTTCTTTTTCACTTTTTACCCTGTGATTAGAAACATTTCCTGTGCACAATTGAAGGTCCAGATTCATCATATTCTGCCTTTGCAATCCACATCTGCAACAATCACAGTAAAAAAACGTTATTAGATTTACACTAGCCATGTGAAACAGAAACAAGAAAACGGAAAGAAACGCACCTGCTGGAAAGTGCTAAGAGATGCCAAAATCGACCCTCCAATCCAGACACTGTATTTCCTTTCTGGTGGGGCCACAACCTTAATCTTCATGCTACTTGGGGCTAAAGCAGTGATTTCCTTACTCATTCTATCAGCAATACCAGGGAACATAGTTGTACCACCACTAAGAACAATGTTTCCATACAAGTCCTTCCTAATATCCACGTCACATTTCATTATGGAATTATACGTTGTCTCATGAATTCCAGCAGCTTCCATCCCAATCATAGACGGCTGGAAAAGGACCTCAGGACACCTGAAACGCTCAGCACCAATCGTGATCACCTGCCCATCGGGCAATTCATAGCTCTTTTCCACTGCAGAACTAGTCTTAGCTGTTTCTAGTTCCTGTTCATAATCAAGAGCAATATACGCCAGTTTCTCTTTCATATCTCTCACAATTTCCCGTTCAGCAGTTGTAGTAAACGAATAACCTCTTTCAGTAAGAATCTTCATCAACGCATCAGTCAGATCACGACCAGCAAGATCCAAACGCAAGATAGCATGTGGAAGTGCATACCCTTCATAAATGGGAACAGTATGACTCACACCATCACCAGAATCCAACACAATACCTGCAAAAAGAAACAAATATAAGCCAAAAGATTCATCCTTTATGAGTCCCACTTTAGTTGAATAAAATTGGAGACTAACCAGTTGTACGACCACTGGCATACAATGAAAGAACTGCCTGAATTGCAACATACATAGCAGGGGCATTAAACGTTTCGAACATGATCTGCGTCATCTTCTCACGATTGGCTTTTGGATTAAGTGGCGCTTCAGTGAGAAGAACTGGGTGCTCCTCTGGAGCTACACGAAGCTCATTGTAAAACGTGTGATGCCAAATCTTCTCCATGTCGTCCCAATTACTTACAATACCGTGCTCAATAGGGTACTTCAACGTAAGGATACCTCTTTTGGATTGAGCCTCGTCACCAACATATGCATCTTTCTGACCCATACCAACCATGACTCCAGTGTGACGTGGGCGCCCAACAATACTAGGGAAAACTGCTCTTGGTGCATCGTCTCCAGCAAATCCAGCCTTATAAACAATAAACACAGGATCACAAAACCAACACACGAAAAGGCTATAGCATTAACATTTATTTGTATCCAAAACAAGCGAAAAGGTTAACAATACCTTGACCATTCCAGTTCCATTATCGCAAACAAGGGGCTGAATATCTTCTCCATCGGCCATCTTTTAAATTCTATAAAGAAACAAAAATTTAATCTATTATACATCATCAACTAAAACAAGAATCACCATAACATATCAACTAGTTCGTTTCAATCCAGCTATGACACGTTCAAGATTAACGGCTAAATGGGTGTGTTTCAATGCCTTTTACAAGAACTAAACATCTCCACTAAATCCTCTTATTATTCAATATCATCAAGATCGCATCCAACATGACCATAACAACATCTTTCTACTTTCCTAATCACATTATAATTCATTCAATATCATCAAAATTTGCATCAAATCAAAGGTAAATCATACAAATCAAAAAACCTTCCATCAATTTAATCATAAAATAATATCCATTTTCTTGCCAAAAAAATGGGGATTTAAAATGTGAAACCTAAATCGATAAAATGTAGCAATATGATCAACTCATGTGTAACCATCATACATCAACAAGAATCAAATTCATAAACTCACGTTACCAATTCAACCAAAAGGGTATCCCAAAAACAAAAACTTTTAACCAATAACACAATGTGACCAATCTTTTTAAATTCCAACCCTAAATCAATATTGCAATGTGATCTAACCAAAAGCATAATCATACATCAACAAGAACCAAATTTACAAACTCGCATTACCAATTCAACCAAAAGGGTATCCTAAAAACCAAAAATTTTCAGCAAATAACACAATGTAACAAATCTTTCCATCTCATCACATCAAATAAACACAAATGCATAACAACCCACATTCACAATCATAAAAATAATCAAAAACATAACATGGGTATTGATCAAAATGGGTTAAAAAACACTCACATTTGAAACTGAAGATTGAAAGAATGAAAGAGGGGTTATAATGGGTTGGTTTAAAACCAGGTTTGTATGTACCGTTTAGGTGTGTTTTTAAATGTAGTTAAAAGAAGGGAAAATAAATGGTTGGTTTGGTTGATGGAATAAAAATCGGGAGATGGGAAAATATTTATGGGTTGAAAATAGGTGGTGTTAATATGTCGAAAACCATGCCTTATTTCAAGATCATCCTGTGGCTTCGCTCTCTTGTTCGTTTCAAAATTATTGTTTACCGATAAAAAAAATATAAAAAATCTTAAAATATGTTTTTCGCGTTGGTATAAGTGTCCTAAACATGTAAATCAAGTTATAGAAATGTTTAAATCTTTGACTATCACTTGTTTAAGATTATGATTGAGTCGAAGCCTTAGTTCATTTCAAAACAAGTGTTGCATTTTCAAATCTTGTAGGAGCCGTTTGAGTTGTTGATTGCGTTTTAGAAAACTAGACTCAATGGTTTAGGGGGCCCCTAATGTGATGAAACATAGTTTTTTTTTTTTTTTTTTTTTATGAAACATAGTTTTTGTATTCGATGATAACAATGACGCCCGTTCTGTAACCAATTGGCTACTTTTTGGAATAAGTTGTCTATATATTTCTGTCAGGACAATTAGCTCAAAGAGTTAAATAAGATGTTTTTATATGAATCATAGACTCTAAACAAAATGGTAATTTGTTTTGACAAAAAAACAAACCAACATAAATATATGGTTTTCTGTTATATACTATTCGTTGTTCAACATGATCGTGTTCTCTTTTAGCTTATTTTGCTAAAAGCTGTTTGTTCAAAATAAAAAGCTAATATAGCTAAAAAAAGTTCCTAAAAAGCTTGCTACCAAATAGGTAAAAAATCCTGCACATGTTAACAAACGCAAAGGAATAAAGTATAATACGGAGTAGTATGATAAGAGATGCAAAACACCATGGACGGTACAATACATGTACCAAAATAAAGTACAAATTTACTCAAAACCAAAGTCATCCTTCCTCTACATAGTTCAAAATGAAAGAAACCAACGGCATCATCCTGGCTGGCGCGATATTGTTGAAGTAATTCATTGTGCAAATGCATCAAACAAACATATAAAACCTCAAGTTCCTGCATTTAGGGAACGCTCTAATCAATTTCTAACTGAAAAGAAACAAATAAGAAAAACGACATCATCAAACAACTCAAATCACAGACCAAAGATAGAAAGGGGCAAGTAAGATCAAACTTGACAGAAAGAATCACATGCATATGTGTATGAATGTATGACATCATCATATGGACAAATTCAGCAGATACAAACCATAACAGTTATTCATGTATACAGATTAACAAAAAAACGCCCGCAAGATAAAACTTAATGTGATTCCATATCTGCTCTTGAAGCTATGAGATTACTAAATTAAAACATTTGACATGTAATGAATCCCGAAAAAACTATAACTTATTTTGGAGGGCCACTTGTGAGAATGTTTAACTAATGAGATATCTTAACTCTACAAAGAGTCTAATGATAAATATGAATCAGCAGAAGACTTCTTAAAGAAAGGATCACGTCATATCATCAAATATGTACCAAAATGCTAGATTTAGAAAGAAACAAACAAGCTTCTTAGTACTATTACTATAACATAAAACATACCGTGGATTGAACTAGACATTTTCTGGGCGTAAAGCAAAATATATATACGGGTATGGCAGAATAACACTATCTAGCAGCATGTCATAACACAAACTAAAATAACAAAACCAAATACTAAACACACCTTGCTAGTCAAATTCCACAAACAGGTATAGCGGAATAACACTTTTTGGGAAATCATTTCTTTGTTCAGCAAGGGAGTAATATGCAAGCAAAGAAGGAGGTTTCTGTTGAGTGGGTCCCTCGGGTGCATTAGCAACATTTGGTTCATATGTAATTAATTCCATCTTCCAAAATGGTCGAACCATCGCAAAAAGATCATGACCACATTTAAAAGCATGGTAGTCCTCAACCCACAAGTACCTTAAAGAGGTTACATTCAGCACAAAGGTGACTAACGCCTGTTGGCTAAAGTCACAACCGCTTATCTCCAACTTTTGCAATTCCGGGCACCCTTTTGATAATTCCACAAGTCCTGCATCAGATTCGGGACAAAACCCAAGATTCATATATCTTAAATTTTGACCATATTTCCCAATATACCTACAACCAAGATCAGTCAGCCCTCCAGGCCGAAGGTGAATACTTAGCTTTTCAAGTTTGGTGCAACCTTTTAGCAAAGCACGGATCCCATTGTCTAGTGGTAGATCACTTGCAGGCTCTTCTTTGTTATGCAAAACCATACCGAAATCCAAAAGATTTTTTAAGTTAGCCCCTATAAATTCCAAAACTACATTTCTAATATCTTTTATGGTAATATGTAACGATTCTAATTCAAGACATCCTTTTGCCACAGCCAACAATCCTACATCCGACACCAACCCTACTTGCGCACTTTTCTCAACCGTAATCCTACGCAACTTCTTACAAATGTGACCAACAAATTGCAACCCTAAGTCCCCAATAGTATCTCTAGTATACAGAACTTCTAAATTTGGACACAAATATATAATCGCACAATGGTCATCTGCATCAAACATCGAAAACCTTAAGTCAAATTTAGTAAGCTGATGCCCAAAAGATTGTATAATGGGGATATCTTCTTGAATCCCATG
Source organism: Artemisia argyi (assembly GCA_030686995.1). NCBI lineage: Eukaryota > Viridiplantae > Streptophyta > Magnoliopsida > Asterales > Asteraceae > Artemisia > Artemisia argyi. Next base: position 5,412 of record JARVZY010011394.1, on the reverse strand, counting down.
AAGAAACGCCACACTTCGCATTGTGGGCGGATACTTCACGTCAAGCATTTCCTCACCGTCTTCAATATACAGATCACTACTAAAATCCTCCAACTTAACACCATATCTAAAAATATCCATTACATACTTAAGATGACAAAGCCCAATCCTCAAACAAACTAAAGACTCACCACAATTCTTCGCTATCTTAACAAAATCTCCACAATCATGGTTCCTGAAATGCGTCATAAACAAATTCAAAGTCTCAATCCCCTTACTCCTCTCCGCCAACTCACGCAACCACTCCCCATCTTTATCAACAATCGAACTCTCCTCCAAACTCAAAACTCTCAACCCACTACACTTCTTCCCAATATGCAACAACCCATCCGTCGTAAACCCCGCACACCCCTCAATCCTCAAAACCCTAATCCTCTCCCCACACATTCCCGCCAAACGCTCCAAATCATTATCAAAAACAATCATCCTCTTAAGAAGGAAGTTAGGTTAGGTTATATGATTTAAAGCATTGAAATTAATTAATATTTAATCAGAACCTGATGGTGGATGGTGGGTCTCCGGCTGCCGTTAACCGTCTCTGTGATTATTATGCATTTCCAGCCCAAACCGGCTGCCCTCTCTGTGTGTTATTTGATGGTGTTTGTTTTTGAAAATAATAGGTATAAGTAAAAAGCTTATGTTAACATGTGCTATAAGCTCTTTTTTTTTTTTTTTTTTTTTTTTTTTTTTTTTTCTAATAAAAGTGTTTGATAAATTAGTTGTTAACTGTAATTATAAGCTGTTAACTGTAATTTTATGTTTTAATAACTCTGAATATTTTAAAGGCTTTATTAATCAGCTTTTTATTTTGGAGCTTGTTTAAAATAAAAGTTTGATATTGATGTATCCTAACAGATCTACTTGTTTTGGAAGAGATTATTTTTGTAACAAAATGCTTACAGCTTCAAAAAAGCTCGGTACCAAACATGCCCTATGTAAAATAAGAAAGCCAATTTAGTGGCTTTTTTTTTTTTTTTCCTTATATCTATTTATTTGCATGTTTAACCAGTTTATGATCGTATGGATATAGTAACATTTCCATCTAAACAATAATTTGCAAAAATATAATAAAACACGTCAAAGTTAAAGTGGTTATTCAGTAATTTGCTTTTATTTAAAAGAAACTTATGATATTGACATATTTGTAAATTTTCAAATATGACTCTCAGACTAATTACATTCTTTAGTACATCGACATATAAAAATATTCTTGCACTTTCTAGTAGAGTTTTCGTCCCAGTTTAGTTTACATCTCGCTACGCACCCTTCCTTAACGCAACTTTTGAATAACTTACTCTCGTATAGAAAATTCTGAATGTATATATCATATCTCATCTTATATGCTAAAAGATTAAGTCATCTTCATTAATGTTAAGTCTTAGGCTATGTTTGGCACATAAGAATGTTGAGAGATTATGCTTATATACTAAGGATCAAGTCATTTTCATTAATAAAAGTGTTTTGTAAATTAGTTGTTAACTGTAATTATAAGCTGTTAAGAGTATTTTTATGTTTTAATAACTCCGAATATTTTAAAAGCTTCATGAATTAGCTTTTTATTTTGGATCTTGTTTAAAATAAAAGTTTGAAGTTGATGTATCCAAACAGAACTATTTATTTTGGAGGAGATTATTTTTATAACAAAAAGCTTACAGCTTCAAAAAAGCTCCCTACCAAACAGGTCCTAGGTAAAATAAGAAAGCCAATTTAGTGGCTTGTTTTTATTCCTTATATCTATTTGCGTGTTTAACCATTAATGATCATATGGATATAGTCACATTTCCATCTAAACAACAATTTGTAAAAATATAATAAAACACTTTAAAGCGGTTATTCAGTAATTTGCTTTTATTTAAAAGAAACTTATGATATTGACATATTTGTAAATTTTCAAATATGACTTTCAGACTAATTACATTCTTTAGTACATCGACACTTAATAATATTCTTGCATGTTCCAGTAGAGTTTTTGTCCCAGCCTAGTGTACATTTCGCCATGCACTTTAGCTTAATGCAAAAAATTTGTAGAAATTCTTTATGGCATAGTTCATTCGCTTCCTCGACTGTCACATCTCCTGCAATGATACGCAAATCATATAATATGTTACATATTAAGTTACATGATTAATAAGAATAACTCCGGACATGTTTTTTTTTTTTTTTTTTTTTTTTAAAAAAAAAAAAAAAAAAAAAAAAAAAAAAAAAAAAAAAAACCTATCACGAAAGAAACAAAAAGTACCTAAAGAAACCAATACATTTGCAAGAAGAAACAAGACTAAAATTGATACGTTCTTCATAGAAAGACCTTTTAAATAAGCTTTTAGTGAAGAAATGTAACTTTTGAATGACTTACTCTCGTATAAAAAATTTTGAAGGTATATATCATATCTTATCTTATCTTATATACTAAAAGATTAAGTCTTTTTCATTAATGTTAAGTATTAAAATTTCAAGTATTAAGTCTTAATGACTTAAAAACTTATAATTAAATTCATTCTTATTACTCGAAACTTCTATACCCATACAAAACTTAAATGTCCACACTTAAGTTTCACCTTTATGCCCAAAAGTATCTTTAATGAAAACATTAACGATCCATTGGCCATATAAATTACTCAAAATTATATTCACCCACCACAGATTTAGGGATGGCAATGGGCGAGAAAAAACCCACAATCCGTGAGTATCCGTCATAAATGGGTGGGTAAATGCGTCAATTTTCACCCACGGGTGGGTCGTGGGTGGAAATCTTTACCCATCAGTGGGTGGCGGGTGGGTGACGGGTGAGGCATACCCATCGCGGGTAAACCCATGACACCCATTTAAAATACCCACAGGTATACCTATCAAAATACCCGTAGGTGTACCCATAAACCCGTGTTAAAATTAATTATACTAATTAAAATATTTATGATGTTGCAGATATACATTTAACATTTACCACCAAGTCTCAAAAAAACACATTAATCTAAAAGTTTGTTTTAGTTTCAAGACTAAAAAGAGAATAAGAGAGTATGAAAGATCAAATAATCAAAGTTGTATTTGACAAATTGATTGGTATCTTATTACGCATTTTCATAGCTAGTTTTCATATCATCGTTTCGTAATTTTGTTGCATAACACTAACTCATGGGTTTACCCATGGACAACAAATACCCGCGGGCAAGGGCATGGGTAGAAATTTGTACCCATTGGTGGGTGACGGGTGGGTGATGGGTGAGAAAAAAACTACATGGGTGGGTGACGGGTTATAGGTACCCGTGCCCATTGCCCACGGGTGCCATACCTACACAGATTACCATAATTCATAATTGTATATCGTACATGAATTGAATATATTTTTGTGTGTAGTTCATATGACTTCATAATTCATAATTGTATTTCTTATATGATTACGATCTACTAAACAAAAATATTAAGTGGTCATTCCAAGTAACTTTTGATTGACTACACAACCTTATATGAAGCTCACTAATGAATACTCGTTCTTTTATCTTTTTGGCATATTGTTGAGGCCGCAACTCACAAAGATGACGCGCAAGGTGTTAACAAGGGAATGAGTTCACAATAGCAGACACCGGACAAGATTGATAAGGACGCTACTATGGATAACTAAGGGATAATTGTATATATGTGTATTTTTATAGAGTGAAAAGGTGACAAATGCATTTAAGTTTGTAGTTATTAAATTTAGATTGGAATTTTCAACTTCTTTTGTTGTCTAATATTGTACTTTTGTTACTTTCTTATCGACAAATGAAATATATGAATATTTTGGTTGAAATGGATCAAGCATTATGTGTTGGTTGCCACATCTGAGGATGAATTAGTAAAATAAATTATAGTATAAAATCAAGGTTATATTTTCACATGTAGTATAAGTTTGTAATATGTAACAGAGTTATGATCAAATAAGAAGAAAAATTAAAATAAGAATAATAAGAAGAAACTGCAAACACTCATTTTAGATGCACTTACAAAAATAGATGCATCTCCCCTTAAATTTCTCCTTCTTATTTGAAATGTGTGGCTAAAAATTCTTTTTATTTTAGTTTTTCTTCTTACAGGATATCTTCACATATGTAACATACATGATTTTAGTAACATATAAAAATAAGAGTAAATTACACCATTCGTCCCTAACGTTGTACCAAACAACACGTTCAATCCCAATTAAAAAAATAAATGCACCATTCTTCCCAAATGTCTTCATTTGTATCCCTAGAGTTTTTCACGTGAGGGCAAATTGGTCATTTCGAGTTTTTGTCTTATTTTCTCGATAACGTATTTCAAACATAAATCTTAAAAGAAGTAAAATAACCGAAATACCCTCATCCTCAACGCCCTCCATCTTGTCACCTGTGTATATGTTTCTTTCATTTGAAGACTTGAAAAACATCAAGAACATACAAAACACAAACCCACTAAAATTGGAACCACCAAACTAACGAACTTGGAATGCACATTTTGTTGGCCTTTTAATAGCTATGTCACCCACTTAAATTAGAACCACCAAACTAAAGAACTTGGAATGCACATTTTGTTGGCCTTTTAATAGCGTACACTAGGAACCCACTTAAGTCTTCACATGATTCCAAATGCAGAAATAGTTCCCAAAACACATATCACTAGAACAGATAACTATCTAACAAGCATATATGTGGTAAGTTTGGCAATAGTAGTTGTTAACTACAAACTGTAAGTTGTAAGTTGAGAATTAGGAACCGTAAGATGGAAGTTGTTAATTATAGCTTTTACTTATATAAAAGTGTTTGAAACATAGTTTGAACGGTAATAATAAAGTGTAAAATGACATTAAAAGACACATATATTGTATGTTAAAAAGTAAATAAAAAGCACGAATTACAAAGTTGATGTATTGAAAAATGCTAATTAATCTTTACATATTCAATTTTACATAAACTAATTATATGCAACATACACAGGGTTTAAAATTGACATGAAATCGTATTATACGAGTAATAATTTTTAAATAAAATTGTTCCATATATACAATAACTAATTACTAATGATACATATTTCACAAACAATAAAAATTCTCATTTTAGATAATGAATGACTTATACGCACAATGGATGTTTTTTGCTTCGCATTTTCAACGCTTTTTTTTTTTTTTTTTTGAAAAAATAATGCTCCAATTTAGTTTACCAAACAAAACTATTTTTGCTAAAAGCTGTTTGTTCAAAATAAAAAGCTAATATAGCTCAAAAAAGTTTCTAAAAAGCTTGCTACCAAACAGGCCCATGAACTAATGACTCAATTAATAAAAAAATCATGCATACGTTAATAAACGCAAAGGAATAAAGTATAATAGTATGATAAGAGATGCAAAACGCCATAGACAGTACGATA
>JARVZY010011393.1:0-24228 GCA_030686995.1 Artemisia argyi | reverse complement strand
GCTATATATACTTGTGTATTAAATGTTGTTAGGAATGCGTATGCGTGTGTGCATGTGCAATGAATCAATGATATTTCGCTCTTAGCTTTCCACTTTTAGAAACCGCAAGTCTCACAGCGTGATCTATAAAAAGGAGTACTTTTTTCCAGTATTGACTGTGCCGAAGCTGTCTTTATAGCAAAGCGTACCAGTATACCAACAGGCGCTTTCAGTCAGAATGAGGAGCGCAAATTATATTGTAGCCCTATATAGTATATGGGCATAACGAAAGAACGTTGGTTAGAACTTTGTTTAACAACAGAATTTGACATAATTCAACATCACAGTTGTCATAAGAAACAAACTCATATCATAAAATTACATATATAGAGATCAATCTTATGAAGTACATCTTTATGGGCATTTACTAATATGACCATTACATCCATCAAAGTTTACAGCAATCAACCTTGATGAAGGGTCAGTTTTCTTTTCATAGACGATATTATGCAAATAGAAATAATCCTCACGGTATAAGGACAATAGCAAATAACAAGCTATAACCGTACACACCCATGACTGTAATACACAAGACGACATCCATCTGTCTAGACCAAATAACAGCACACGATCCAATCTTGAAAGTCAGTCTTCTTACCAAGAATCTGCCAGCTTCTTCAACAGACCAGATGCCTTAATAGTATTTCTTTAGAGACATTTTTCACGAATTTTCCAGGATGGAATTTTCTATCTATTTTTTTTTTTTCTTTTATTTTTTTTCTTTTCTTTTTTTCTTTTCTTTTATTTTTTTTTTTTTCTTTTCTATAATCTCTTTATCAAAAACCCTCCAGCCAATTTCTTCATTTGACAAACCAAATACTAAAATACTTCAGCAGAATCAAGTACTGGTTCGCGGGTTATAGTAGATAGCAACAGATGACATCATAGATGGATTCCATAAACATCCGTTTACCATCTAGCCATAGAGGCAAAAATGAAAACTTGCTTGTCGATGGAAACCATGAATACTTATATCCTCCTCTTCGCCATCTGTGAAACTTAAGATCTGCGTTAAACAATCCAAACAAAGGAAATCCAAACAGAATGTCTCCATGTAATCCCGTTCATTTAAGCAGCACCCACAATTGATACACCGAGGAATGCAAAATGTACACGCCCTGCAACTAGTACGTCTCCCTTCACAAGTCTTGGCTGGACAATCATAAACTTGTCTCAGTTGATGACACATGGGACACGCCTCTATATCAATCGGGCGATCATCATCTAGGGAAAGATGCAGCTGCCCAGCATGATAGAATCGCGGTTTGATGGAAGTGAGATGTTTTTGGTTATCTATAAACAATACTTTCTTTAGCTCTTCAAAATGCTCCATCGTTACACTATGCATTCCACCAATTCTTAGCCGTTTAATTCCACTTCCCCCGGAAGACTTCAAAGATTTCAAGTTGCTTAAGAGACCTTCCACACTAAGCCCGTAACATCCAAGGACACTTAGCTGCATTAACCAATGTTAATTATAATGAGATTGAGTTAACGGATTTCTCTTATGATTATCTAACCATGTAGGTGTCAAATAATCAACTTAACCAATGTTAATTATAATGAGATTGAGTTAACGGATTTCTCTTATATACCCTCATTACATGTATTACTTCCAAAAATAGCAGTTGCTATATTTAGTACAATGTGGAAAAAGTACATCGAAACACTATCTCAGGCATCATGTTTCACAGGGTATTTGGAATTTTGGATAAGTGTCATAATTGTGATTAACTGATTATCTGATACTGAATAATCAGAATCAGACAAGGAAGTTTTAATAAACCGTGGTGCATTTAAGTTACGAGTATTTGGCAAGTATCGAGTATGTAAGGATGTAACGGATACATAAAAGTACGTACTAAATGCCAAATAAATACATATATAACCAAGGAAACTGACCTTTGTAAGCCCTGGATTTCGCTGAAAAACACTCTTGAGACCATCATCCGTAATCTTCAAACACTTAACAAGACTCAACGACTGCAGCATACCATTAGCTCTATCCGTAACCTTCATTAGAGCCTCATCACCAAATGACTCACCCAACGGTTGATCCACATGCACACTCCTCCAAAGCAACGGATCGTTCTGAACACCATCACGCAAAGATTTACAAACTCCCTCAACGGTAACCAAATCCTTTGTTCCTAAATACCCAAGAGCGAAAAACAAACCATCCGGAACCACACCATCACCATCACCAACCGAACACACATCCTTATCAATTTTTTCATCAAAATCTAACTTTTCGCTAAATTTAACAAACCCAATATCCTCATCAACCTCATGAATCCAACCCCTAATCATTGTACACCCAGTACTAATCTCCATCTCAAATGGGTCAGAAGGCAACATACCATAATCTTGATCATGACCCACATCCTTAAATCCCACACTTTTATCAAATTTCATATCTTTATAACCAATCTCATGATATTGATCATGACCCATATCCTTAAATCCCATACTTTTATCAAATTTCATATCTTTATAACCAATCTCATGATTTTGATCATGACCCATATCCTTAAATCCCCAGTTTTTATCAAAGGTCATATCTTTATAACCAAACATTAAAGAATTAAACATAAAACTGGAACTAGAGGCCTTATAATCACATAAAGATTCATCCCCCATGTTTTTTCTATCCTATAAAAAATAGTTCTAATAACCAATCAACTAACTTGATATAAAAAAATAAACCAATAGTTGATTGCAAATATGTCACACTTATTCTATAATTTGAATAAAATTTTTGATGAATAAAGATTGAAATTGAGAAAGATCTGACCTGATTAAAGATTGATTATGGGTGTTTTGTGAAAATGAAATGAAGCCATGAGGATGAAGAAAAAGTCAAAGGACAAACATTGGAAATGGGTCAAAAGTGTGTTGAAAACTTGAAATGATGTGTTATAGATGGGTTGCTTCTTAAACGTTGGATTTTGGATACCAAATACTTGTGTACAAGTCTTTTCCCATGTACCGAATATATGTATATAACAACGAGATTTTTATAGTTGTAATATGGTGTATTATATAAGAGAATTTATTGATGAATTTTTAAATTTATTAATGTTGGGATTAAATAGATTTTTTTTTTTTTTTTTTTTTTTTTTAGAAAATACATCAGTAAGTTGTCATGCATTTTTATAAAATTTTGGGTGGGAATTGTTGACGCAACTATTTTATGACTAAGGATCAAATGAGAATAAAACTTAAAATGAGAAGGATGAGAAATAATTATAACTACATATTTGAGATGCATCGACTTGAATTAAATGCATCCCAAGTCTTTTAGATGCACCATAATATATTTTCTAGCAAAAAATTAGATGCATATACATATATTAGCTCCATTTCATCAAGTTAGACGAATCCTTTACATTTTTCGTCCTCTGCGGGTCAAATTTGTTGTTATTACTACTTTGCATCGTTTTTACTTCAAAATCACTTTCGAAACGAATCGGGATGCATCTAAATGAATAGAGATGCATCTAAATCAAGTCGATGCATCTCAAATGTGTGGTTATAATTATTTCTCATTCTTCTCATTTTAAGTTTTCTTCTCACTGGATCCTTACCCACTATTTTATTAAGAAAACATTGTTTGAATTTTTATGTGGAATTTAAGTTTGAAAATGGTATTTTAGTGATTTAATATTTACGCACTTTTACGTTTTTTTAACTTTCAAGAAACTATATGCATGCTTTATATGTAGTATAAAGATAGTAAAGTACATGCATGATGTAGCGCCGTTAAAAAAGTAACTGGTTTTTTAGGCAAGTGTGCAAGTCAGTTGTACATTTTATAACAGTAATAATGTTTTTTCGGTACACAAAGGAAATAAATATTTATAATTATGTTTTTACCTTTAATGGCAATTACATATTTTTTAAAAGGTATAAATTAGTTAACTTTTACTCCTCAATCTCAAAAAAAGGTTCACCTTACTATTTATATTTATCCCAAAAAAATTGTTTATTTTTTATTTTTGGATAGTAATTATGACTCGTTTTTCAACTTTACCCTTATAATCAAAACATGCATTAATTACTCAATTTTAATTTTTATATTAACTACTCCGTATAAGGGTAGAAATGATTTTTTATCAATCAAAACTAGAATTAATTACACATATCATAATTTGTCCATTTTTTGTTTATGAACATTCTTTTTGGGACTGAGGAAGTATAACATTTCATTTTTAAGAAGGAATTTACTTTATATATTTCTATGTTTCAAACTTTTCATGAGTATTTTAGTAATTTTGATGTGGTTAAATTTCAATAAAGAGATTCATGTTTTATATTACGAGGATATTATGAGGAGAGTTATTTTATATATCAAACTTTTTTTACATATCAAGGGACTCATCCCTACCATCTATTTAAAAAAAATAAATTGTTGAGATTAAAAGCATTTTAATATTTCACCCATTTTTTATAATTTAAATATCTCTTAAACCGTTAATCGTTAAGCGAAAATAATTACACCATCGCGACGAACATTTAATTATCTTTCTATAGACGGGCACTTTGATATACTTTTTTTTTTTTTTTTTAAAAAGTTTTTTTCACGTTTTTTTTCGTTGCCAAAAAAATCGTAATATCACATGTGATATGTAATATCACATGTGATATTAGTGTATCACATGTGATATAAGTGTAATATCACATGTGATTTTTTCGGCCACGAAAAAAAACGTAAAAAAACAAAAAAAAAATTACGAAAATATATCAAAGTGCCTATCTATAGAAAAATAATTAAATACTCGTCGTAACGGTATATTTTTTTTCGCTTAACTATTAACGGTTTGAAAGATATTAATATTTGAAAAAAAATGATGAAAGTGGGTTTTTAAAATTGTTGAGTTTAATCTCGTCCATTAGATCCAATAAAGATGGAGGGTGGAGATTAGTCCCTTGGTACGTAAAAAAAGTTCGGTCCTCAAATGATCTTAAATCTTAAATTAGGGGTGAGCAAACAAAACCGAAAAAACCGAAATCGAACCGAAAAAACCGACCGAAACTAAAAACCGATGGTTCGGTTTTTAATTTTTCAAAAACCAAAAAATACGGTTCGGTTTCGGTTTTCGTCGAAAAACCGAACCGTAAAAACCGAACCGAACCGATTTTTGTGGGTAGATTTATACTCCCTCCGTCCCATAATTACAGTCCACTGTTGACTTTTGAAGTCTTTAATTTTCAAGTTTGACCTTAAATATTTTTATTTGTGTTATATATTACTTGATGCAAAATATATGAATAGATTGAGTTTTGAATATATTTTCTATTGGTATAATTTTTATCAAGTATTATATAAAACAAATAAAAATATATAAGGTCAAAGTTGCCAAATGAAGACTTAGAAAGTCAACACTGGACTATAATTATCGGACGGAGGTAGTAATAATTTATCTAAATGTTTATGTTTATATGCGTGTTTGTCGTGTCGTGTGTTTAATTAAGAATATATCAATATATATTTGACGATGATCATATTATGTGTATGTTCACTTGTATGTGTGTAATTATAGAATTATGCAATGAACATTATTATGCTTAGATTGATAAAAAAAAATAAATAAGAATAATCAAATTTCTATATAATACAAGTTTGTTAGTATAAATTTGCCATGCCCAATATCAACGGTTAGAAACCGAAAAACCAAACCGAAACCGATAATAAATCGAAAAAACCGAACGGTTTCGGTTTTGGGTTCTATAAAAACCGAATATGGCGGTTCGGTTTAAGCCAAAAACCTACCCAAACCGAACCGTGCACACCCCTATCTTATATTGTAGTATGATAAGTTTGTTAAATAAGGTTTAGACAAAAATACATCGTTGGTCCCTAAACTTTTCACAAAACATCGCATGGCACCCTAACTTTTAAAAATCGTCGCCTGGCGTCCAAACCTTGTGTTTTTTAGGCCGATTGCGTCCCTTGACCATTTTTGGCTCGGTCAACGCACGTTTTTTGTTATATGTTGAGGGTCGATTACACGGTAAGGTGGTTAAGCCTTCGTTCTTTGTGTATAAGATATGTTTGTGTGAATATGATTAAGTATGCGGAATCTACTTAACCACACTTTAGAAGATTTATGTTTTGGATATGGAAATGGAATAGTTAACACCAAATGATTCAATATTATTCAAAATAATACGAGTGATCTTTACTATCACTAGGGTTACAAGACCTTGAATCTTATGTAACTTATGTTTGTTCTTTGTATTGTCTGTGTATATCTTTTCACATGCACATTCTAGATTGATATTTTTATACACATCTAAGATTTTCCTTTTATAGTCCAAGGAAAGATCTTTTACAAACTTCATGACTCAACAAATAACTAGCTTATGACTAATCACTTGTTCTAGGATTACAACTCACTTGGAGTGTTCAATTTGATGACTATAACAAAGATATTTTCTTGTATATGAATCAGTAGAATAAGTCGTACTTATCTACACAGCTGTTTGTATGAGTCATAGCAGCATAGTCATAGTAGCAGCAGAATCACCTTCAGTGGAAACGGTCTTCAGCAGAATCCATCAGTGGAAACTCGCTTTGTGCTTTATCAGCAGAAACATACTTGTCGTATTTCCTTTAAACCTTTATGCTGAATCTTCAGATTCTTTTGATTATTTAATTCCTAACAATCCTCCCCTAAACATGTGAATCACATTCAAACATGTTTTCCTGAATTAAATGAGGACTTTGTGAAGATCTTTCAAACACTTTATTTTCAGACTGGTTGATCTGAACTTTCTTTTCTTCTGAGTGAATGAAATTATCTTTCTCTGGAACACATCTGCTTTCTGATTGTTGCTCCATTCTTGGACTAAAAGATGGTGCAATCTTCCTTTGATTTTAACAAGATATCATCTATCAATTTACCTTTGCAAGTGATGAACAAACGTAGTGAACTGAAATTGAATCTTTTCAACTTTTGACCTAGATAGAACTTTCTCCTTTGAAATGCTTCATCTCTTCTGAATACAACATTAAAGAATGTTCTTGTCATTTTCAACCTCTATGTCATCATCTTGTATGATCTTGTCTTTTCTTTTGGTTAATCTTCCTTAAACTGGGCTTGTATTTCCTCCCCTGAGATGTTTGTTTCCTCCCCTGAGATTCAAATAACATCTTATATTCATATCCTCCCCTTGTTTGAAAGATTTTCTCATAATCATAACATCATCATCTGATCTAGCACTGTTCCATGTTTTCAGACAATTTGTACATGAAGCCATCAATTCCTTAAGAGTTTAAGATTCTGCCCTCATCACTTCTAGGTGTGTTAACTCCTATGAGAGGTGATTCAATGGACGTTTTTTACTCATGGTCCATCTGATGATGGTTTTTAAAGTCATCTTTTAAAAAATCCTTTTAAGAAACTTTTGCCTTAGCAGAATGTATATGATTTTATTATGAAAAATCATACTGCTTACAACTATTTTGAAGGGATTAAGTGTGTAACAGACACTTAGTCAAAATTTCGGTTTAAAGCAACCTCTGGTTGTGTGAGAACCAATGTTTTCAGTTATAAATAACCGCCTGTGTATAGATAAACCTATTCAAAAGGCTTTCTTTACAGGGTTTCCAGCTCGTGGCATTTGTTACCTCTAACACAAGTGTTAGATTCACTGTTGCTCGCTGTTCTTTCTATCAGATATCCGTAGATTAGTCACATTATACTTGAGAGTATAAAATGATAGAAAGTGAGTTGTATTAGTTATTAACTGATAAACTAATTTATCAATTCAATGTGAAACATCATAATCAGATTTCAAGAAAGAAGTTTTAAGGAGTTTTGAAGTCCCAAACTTTTTCTATCATGAACCTATTATATCAGCAGCAATGATCAGCTTTCAGCAGCAATGATCAGCAGCTTTGATCAGCAGATTTCACTTGAAATAACCTTTCAGCTTAAATATTCATACCTGAAATTGTTAGTCTAAAACCAAAAGAACAAAGTATAAAGTACTTGCCTTGAATTAGAATAATGCATAGGACTAACTGTATGAATAACTTCAAATATTGTTAATAGTAGTCTTAAATAACAAAGTTAGATGCATTAACAAAATCTATATACAAAAACACATTATATTGAAAAATTTAAAGATTAAGCATTCCAATACTTGCTACCAAGTACTGAAATCTACCAACATCAAAAGCTTTGGTAAGAAGATCTGCAAAGTTTTGATCTGAAGCAATTTTCATTACTTGAATTAACCTTTTCTCATTGCAATCTCTTATAAAATGATGTCTTATTTCAATGTGTTTTGTTTTAGAATGTTGCACTGGATTTTTAATAATGCAAATTGTACTACTATTATCAATATGTATAATGGTATGTAAGAAATTGTACCCATAATCAAGAAGTTGGTTTTGAAGCCATAGAACTTGACCACAGCAACTTGCAGCAGCTACATATTCAGCTTCAGTTGTTGAATTTGCCACAATTGTTTGCTTCTTACACTGCCATGAGATAAGTCTACATCCAAGGAATTGACATCCTCCGGTTGTTGACTTTCTGTCCAAGCTAGCACCAGCATAGTCAATGTCTGAGAATGCTATCAAATCAAAAGGTGATTCTCTAGAATACCATAAACCCAACCTTGGTTGACCTTTGAGATATCTAAAAATTCTTTTGACTGCTGTTAAATGAGAAACCTTTGGAGTTACTTGAAATCTTGCACAGGCACAAACAGAGAACATGATATCTGGTCTTGATGATGTAAGATACATCAAAGAACCTATCATAGATCTGTATGTATGTACATCCACATTTTCTCCATCTGCATCTTTAAGAAGTGGCTTCTCAGGATCCATTGGTGTGCTTGCTGTTTTTGAATCAGCAAATTGAAATTTTCTAAGTATCTCAGCAACATATTTGTCTTGACTAATAAATATGCCTTCAGATGATTGCTTAACTTGCAGACCCAAAAAGAATGTAAGTTCTCCCATAGAACTCATCTGAAACTTATCTTTCATAAGTTTTTCAAAGTCTAAACACATCTCCTTCCTTGTAGATCCAAAGATAATGTCATCCACATACACCTGTACTAACAGAAGATCTTTCTTGTGCTGTTTGATGAAAAGTGTTTGATCAATCTTTCCTCTTTGAAATCCATTCTCTAATAAATAGGAAGCTAGTGTTGCATACCAAGCTCTTGGTGCCTGATGTAGGCCATATAGAGCTTTAACTACCTTGTACACTTTGTCTGGATGGTCAGGATCAGTGAAGCCTGGAGGTTGTGTAACATACACCTCTTCTTCAATTGAACCTTATAAAAATGCACTCTTGACATCCATTTGGTAAACTGTGAAGTTCATAAATGAAGCATAAGCTAAGAAAAGCCTAATTGCCTCAATTCGAGCTACTGGAGCATAAACCTCATCATAGTCTATCCCTTCTTCTTGTGTGTACCCTTGTGCTACTAATCTAGCCTTATTCTTAATCACTATGCCTCTTTCATCCCTTTTATTTCTAAAAACCCATCTAGTGCCAATTACTCTTACACCATTAGGTAAATCAACTAGCACCCATACCTTTTGAATCTTGAACTGAAGAAGCTCCTCTTGCATAGCCTCTAACCAGCTTGAATTCTCTAGGGCTTTATGAATACTCTTTGGTTCATCTTGTGAGAGAAAGCATACAAACAAACAGGAGTTTGAAAACTCATGCTGCTTTGAAGCATAAAGGGCATCAAGAATCCCTTTTTGATCTGAAGACATCAATTGTTGTCTTGTCTTCACACCAGATTGTACATCTCCAATCACATTTTCTAGGGAGTGGACTTTGTGAATCCTTGAGTGTGGAGTAGAAAGAACTTGATAATCAGGTGGAAGGTTGTTGAAATCCACCTCATCTTCTGAGATATTTGCTTGTGTTTCTTCTGATGGTCCATCAGCAGGAACATTTTGCTTATCATTGGGAACGATTTGTTTATCAGCAGAAACAGCAGTGTTACTTCTGACTTGAAACTCTTGTTCCTTAGCTCTTTCTTCCTTGTATTCAACTTCAACATCTTCTTTAGATTTACCAGAAGAAGATTCACCATTTATTGAAGTTGAATCCTCACTTGCATTTGTCCATATTGGCATCAACACATAATCTTGATTTGTCTCCTTCTCTAATCCTTCTCCATTTGTTGCATCAGCAGATTGTGAACCTGAAAATTCATTAGTTTCTGCAACAAAAGGCACATAATTCATTGATTTGGATAGAGTTTCAAGATCAAATAGCCATTTGGGACCTTGACCTTCTACATTGTTTTTGTTTTCCAAAAACTTCACATGTAGATTTTCCTCTACTCTTCTAGTTCTCATGTTGTATACTCTGAATGCTTTGCTATTGATAGAATATCCAACTAAAAATCCTTCATCTGCTTTTCCATTAAACTTTCCAAGATGGTATAAGGTATTTAGAATTGTCACATGACATCCAAAAGGTCTAAGAAATCCTATTTCAGGAGTTCTACCTCTAAAAAGTTCATATGATGTCTTATTGTGAGGCTGCACTATTAAAACTCTGTTCTAAACATAACAAGCAGTGTTGACTGCTTCAGCCCAAAAAGTTATAGGCAACTTTGAATCAGCTAACATAGTTCTAGCAGCTTCTATTAGTGTTCTATTCTTTCTTTCAGCTACTCCATTCTGTTGAGGAGTTCTAGCAACACTAAATTCTCTTTTAATACCTTTTTCTTTGCAGAAATCATCCATAACTCTATTTTTAAATTCTGTCCCATTATCACATCTAATGACTTTTACTCTTTTGCTTACTAGGTTTTCTATCTCTGTAATGAAGGTCTTAAGGATGCTAGAAGTCTCATCCTTAGTTCCTAAAAAGAATACCCATGTAAATCTACTATAGTCATCAGTAACAACTAGACAAAATCTCTTATGCATTATACTACTTATTGAAACAGGTCCAAATAAGTCCATATGAAGCATAAACAATGATTGATTGATAGAGTTAAAAATCTTGGGCTTACAAGTGACTTTGTGTTGTTTGCCTTTAAGACAAGCAATGCATGTTTGATCATTTTCAAAACGTTTTTGAGGTAAACCTCTTACCAAACCATTCTTAACAATCTTATTTATGGTTTTGAAGTTAATATGACCAAGTCTCCTATGCCATAACATAGATTCATCTAATGTGGCCTTTGCAACAAGACAAGTTAAAGCATCTTTAGAAACAATGTTATTCATATCAACACTGTACA
This sequence comes from Artemisia argyi, assembly GCA_030686995.1. Classification (NCBI taxonomy): domain Eukaryota; kingdom Viridiplantae; phylum Streptophyta; class Magnoliopsida; order Asterales; family Asteraceae; genus Artemisia; species Artemisia argyi. Next base: position 12,948 of record JARVZY010011393.1, on the reverse strand, counting down.
TATTTCCCTTCCTAGGAATTTTAAGAAGTACTTGACTTTCATCAGGCATCTTAAAATCAGGAGAAAGTACAAGACATTCAGTCTCAGTAAAAAGAACATTATTCTTTCTGTCACACATTTGTGAGACACTAAAGAGATTATACTTAAGCTCTTGCACATAAAACACATCTTCAAAATCTAATTTACTGGTTTTGATAGTACCTTTACCAGTAATCTTTCCACCAATTCCTCCTCCAAAGGTAACATATCCACCATCAATTGATTGAAAGTTGGAAAGATAAGACATGTTGCCTGTCATGTGCCTTGAACACCCACTATCTGAATATCCTTGATCTTCATGATCTGTTGGTGAATGTCCCTGCACAAAATAAAAGAATTAGTTTTCTTTGGGGATCCAAGCCAACAATGACTTGGATCTGCCTCTTGCATCAATGAAATGTAATCTCTTGAGGACTGTTGATGCAACATTGGATTTAAGAATCCAATATGCTGAGGCCTTAACAGCATTTGCCCTGTTACCCTTAGCACCAGTATGCTTAGCAGAAGAAACTGCTAGCTTTGTAGTTGTACCCTTTGGTCTCCAAACTTGTTTTTGGACCACTGCTTTTGTTTGAATGGGCTTTTGAACAATATTAGATGCATGTTTGAAAGTTGTTTTTGCACCATTAATTGTTGATTTTGGGTAAACAATCATATATGGTTTTTCAGCAGAAACCATTTTCCTTTCAGCAGGAACAGTTTTTGTGACTGTTTTGGGTTTTGATCTTTTAGAATTAGAGTGAAAATGAAATTTAGGTGTTTGCCTTTTGTAGTTCACTCTATTACTTTCATACCCAGATACCCATTGGTTACAGAAAGCTGCAAGATGGTCAAAACTACCATAAATGAAACAAGCTTTATTGTGAAAAGCAAAGTCATCACCTAGTTGGTAAGACTTGAGGTTATTCCAATTTCTTTGGTTACCTCTGGGCTTGTTTGTGGTTCTATATTGTTCACAATATCTAACTGGTTGCCTAACATATTTTTCATTGGTTTTAGGCCTATCAGTATTGTGTTTGACTATCTTAGGAACTCTTGTTCTTGCTTTCTTAACCACTTCAGGTTCAGACATAACCTGTTTATTTACAAAGGACACCTTGTCCTGAAAAAGTAATGTTTTACATGAACATTTACTTTCTTTCTTAGGCTCATCAGCTACTATGTTAGAGTTTGGTTGAACTCCATATTGTAACTTAGGTAGCTGAAATTCAGGTAATCCTGAATGCTCTAGGTCTATCCCTGGGGGTTTTGGGATACCTCTATAAGGAGGTGGGGCTGTATTATATCCTAATCCTGACTTAACTTTATTATTCACTTGACTGTCTATTATTTTGGTTACATTTTTAGAAGCATGTTCAAGCTTCTCTACAGTCAATTGAATGTTTTCTTTTTCAGTCTTAACCCTATCCAATGCTTCTTTTAAAGCCTCAATGATTTGATCTTTAAATTGATTGTCATTTTCAAGTAAAGTTTTAGCATCAGTAAAGGTAAGTTCATTCTTTTTATAGTATAGGATTTGCCTCTCTATAGATTCTAAACCACATTTATAATTGAAAAGATCTTGATCATTTTTGGCTAACTGTATCTTTTGGTCATCATACTGTTTAATTAAGATTTTTAAGTCTTTAAGAGCAGTACAAGTATTTGAACAAGTTTTATGATCATGTACCTCAGTTGCAGTAAATGCCATAAGAGCCATCTGTGAAGAACCATTTTCTTCATCATCCATGAAGCTCCAATCAAAACCTAACCCATCAATAGCTACCATAGCTTTTGGTTCAGAAATCTCCCTTGTATTGGATTTTCTTCCAACATCTCTATTTCTGCTATCTTGCTGTCTTGGCCATCTACACTCTCTTGAGAAGTGTCCCATCTTGTGACAGTTGTAGCATTCTATCTTTGACTTGTCATAACCAGCAGGATCATTGCTACTGATTGTGATCTTCTTCCCCGTCCTTTGATAGAATTTCTTAGCTCTCATGCTAAGAAGAGAAATTTGCCATTTTAGATCCATTTCCTCCAGATCATCATCATTGATCTCTTGGAGGTCTTCATGAGTTAACATGGATCCATTATGCTTGCTTGTGAAAAAAGCACAACATGTTTTCTCATCCAGAATTCCAAAAGTACTGCTTGATGAACTTGCAGCACTTACACCATCATGAACTTTCTCATTAGTAACTGGAACTGAATTACTAGGAGATGACATAAATGCCATGTTCCCAGTGCTTGAACTAGAATTTCCAGTTTTCTTCAAATCTTGCTCAACGATTTTAAAGTTGCTATACAGATCCATAAGATCCATGGTGTCAATGTCTGACTTGTTCTTCCAGACAACAACATGCATAGCCCACTCTTCAAGTAAGCTTCTCAGAAATTTTGAGTTTAAATCTTCTTGAGGTATTTCAACTCCAAGAATAGCAAGTTGACTCACAATATTTTGTAGCCTGTTGAACATATGGTCTAAAGATTCATGGTTGGTTGATGTGAAATTTTCAAATTGTTGCTTAAGAAGAGTTTTCTGGGTCTTCTTGGTGGCTTCATTCCCACCATATCTTGCAATAATGGCCTCGAATAACGACTTTGCATCTTTGAATTTGCTGAAGTTTATAAGTTGATCATTTGGAATGGTCATCATCAGCATGCTTCTGGCCTTTAGGTCATTCTTCTTCTTAATTCTGTCTTCTGCAGTTTGTGGCTTGGTTTGCAGCTGTGCAACTTCCTTACCATCAACTGTTGATGTAGTGGTTGTAGACTTGAAAGAATCTCCATCTTCAATAATTTCCCAAAGTGTATAATCTTGCACTTGAAAATATTGTTCTATTCTTAACCTCCACATCTCAAACTCATTCTGTTTGAGCATTGGTAATTTTGCAGCAACATTTGTTTGAATAGACTCAACATCCATTTCTAGCTTCTTCTTCTAAAACAAAAATATCAACCTGACGCTCTGATACCACTTGTTGAGGGTCGATTACACGGTAAGGTGGTTAAGCCTTCGTTCTTTGTGTATAAGATATGTTTGTGTGAATATGATTAAGTATGCGGAATCTACTTAACCACACTTTAGAAGATTTATGTTTTGGATATGGAAATGGAATAGTTAACACCAAATGATTCAATATTATTCAAAATAATACGAGTGATCTTTACTATCACTAGGGTTACAAGACCTTGAATCTTATGTGACTTATGTTTGTTCTTTGTATTGTCTGTGTATATCTTTTCACATGCACATTCTAGATTGATATTTTTATACACATCTAAGATTTTCCTTTTATAGTCTAAGGAAAGATCTTTTACAAACTTCATGACTCAACAAATAACTAGCTTATGACTAATCACTTGTTCTAGGATTACAACTCACTTGGAGTATTCAATTTGATGACTATAACAAAGATATTTTCTTGTATATGAATCAGTAGAATAAGTCGTACTTATCTACACAGCTGTTTGTATGAGTCATAGCAGCATAGTCATAGTAGCAGCAGAATCCAGCAGCAGAATCACCTTCAGTGGAAACGGTCTTCAGCAGAATCCATCAGTGGAAACTCGCTTTGTGCTTTATCAGCAGAAACATACTTGTCGTATTTCCTTTAAACCTTTATGCTGAATCTTCAGATTCTTTTGATTATTTAATTCCTAACATTATAAAATGAGGGGCATAATAGTTCAATCACGTTATAACCAGTCCAACAAACCTGAGTTAACCTAATAGTTAATGTTAGGGACGATTCATGAAGTTTACTTTGCAACTTGAGCTTACCTTCTCTGATACGCTAGCTCATTTTGCACGCGAATCAATAAACCCACCCACCAAAACCCTTATGCCCACCATAATTACATAGACCTATTGAAAAACCAAATCCAAATAGAAAAAACCTCAATTACTGAAAATCCAAGACGAAATCCAAGCCTTCATTTTTCATAACTCACCATGTCTTTTGGACGGATTGTTATGAATGACATGTCGGATTATATTAGCAACATGCCGGATAATTTTATCACCAATATTTTGAACCGTTTGCCACTCAAAGAGGCGGTGATGCCATCCAGTTTAGCGACAAACTAGAGGTATAAGTGGACGTTGCTCACTGATGTCATACTTGATGAGGATTTCTTTTATTTTTTGACAAATAAGTTTGAAGGGATGTATGTTACTAGATATCTGCTTCAGCTCAAAGGTCCCATAAGAAGGTTTGTCTTCTCTGTAGAGCTTAAACCCTTGTCTGGACAAGATTACTTCAATTATGAAGAGATTCATGCTTGGCTGTTGTTGTTGGGTCAGCGAGGAATTGAGGAGCTCCTTATACATAACTGGTCCTTCAAACCAGTTATCTTGCCAACCCAAATGTACACTCGTTTGGAGTTGAAACATATGGAACTTCTTTGGTGTACGTTACCTAGTTTGGTATCCTTTGAAGGTTTCCCAAATCTATTGACCTTAGAATTGTTATCCGTCAAATTTCTGACCGGTACAATTTGGGACTTTGTTGCTAGTTGTCCCTTACTTGAGTCTCTTAAAATCAATCGTACTAATACAAAAGAGATGAGACTATTGGATATTGCACAACTTGGGAATCTGAAGAAGTTGTATTTGTCATTCGGTCTTTTGAACCAGGTCACCACAAACACAACTTACAATGTATATTAGCTTAGGAGTCTTCCCAAACTTGAGTCCCTTACATTGGATTTTCAGGAGTACAAGGTAAGACCAATTTGAGTTTCATACTTCAAATTCAATCTTTAAAAATTCTAAAAATTCTACATGTTGTAGTTATTGGCAGAAGGTAGCTCATGGATGAATGTACCTGTGGCATTTGTATCCCTCAAGAATCTAAATATATCCGGAGTCGATTATGGGAACAATGCAATGGTAGCATTCATCATTCAAATTGTGGAAAACTAGAAGGGGGGTTGAATAGTTTACCGCTTTTTCGATTCTTATTTAGCTTAAATAACCTTTGAGAACTTGACGTTTGGTTAAAGATATAAGCACAACTTAATATGTTTGATTCTTTGAATAGACTTTACATGTGAATAACAATTCCAACTTAACTTGTTTCATACTTTGAAAAGCTTTACTTGTAATGATCCTAACTTTGCTTGTTAATTCTTTGAAAAGCTTTACTTATGTTTAAAGATGTAAGAACAACATTACTTGTTTTGGTTCTTTGAAAAGCTTTATATGTGATCAACAATTCTAACTAAACAACAACATATAATAAGCAAAGGTAGAGAAAGAAACAATCAAACCACAACACGATAGTTTATCGTGGTTCGGCTACAAGGACTCTTTTTCCTTGCCCTACATCCACGCCTCGAGTTTCCAACTCGAGAGTTATAAACACTAATCAACAAGCTCCTTTCACCGGCGGAGAAAACCTTACACGTCGCTTATACTTTTACCGACACAAAGCTAGATGTCGAGTTCTTTTACAAGGGTACAACCACTCCCATTCGTCGCTTACACTTTTACCGACACAAAGCTAGATGTCGAGTTCTTTACCAAGGGTACAACCACTCCCGTTAGTTCTTTTACTAGGGTACAACAACTCCCAAAACACTACGTATTTTGAGGCCTAAAATACTAACCTATAACTTCTACATACATGACACACATGAAGTATAAACTACCAAAGCTTATACATGATCAAGCTACCAAGACTTGCAACTTTAGAGTTGAAGCTTGCAACTTCTTGAATGATCTTGTGGAGTTCCTTGCTACATAAGAGAATCACACAAGTCAAGGGTTACTGAGTTAGTTGAGAGAATATGTGAGAATAAGTCCTAAAGGGTTACACAAAACAAACAAATGGTTTTGTATTTATAGCAAACTATTCTGCTTGTCTGGCGGATCAGGCGGAACCCTGAGATGGGTTCCGCCCGTGTACCCCCAGGGTACCGCCGGGTCTGCAGTAGGTTTTTGCAATAACTTCCCAAACCAAACAATGTCTTGTCTCATAACTTCTAGCAACCAAACAATGTCACATCACTTAAAGTAAGTCAAACATGATACTTGCAAGCAACATGAAAGCAAGTCAAACACATAACTTGCCATAAATACATAATGACAAAACTTGCCATAAATGTGATGTGACTATTTCTAATTTAAGAAATAAAACCAATATTTAGTTTAAAAGGAAATGTAAACATTAGTTAAACAAGACTTAAACACTCAAAGTCATAATTTACTTTTAGCTAAAGTTCATACTTTGTTATTAACAAAACTTAGCAAAGATCGTAAAATATAAATAACGTTTTTAGGCGATATTTGTATTAACAATCTCCCCCTTTTTGTTGATGACAAAACATAAACTTTATTTAAAAGTAAGTCATAAGATTTAGTGTTAAGTCTTATAAAGTTAGTAATGAAACTTGTTTTTGCAAAGAGTTAGCTACGCGGAAGTTTAAAATAATAGAGCAAGTTTCATATAAATTCTCCCCCTTTTTGTCGAAACAAAAAGAAGAGTAGCGAAGCGGAATTATAGGCATGCTCCCCCTTGGTTGATACTCCCCCTAAATGGAGTGCCAAGAGAGGAGACATGGATTTTGAACCTACAAAAGAAAAGTTAGTTTCCGCACAAGATAAGTCATGAAAGCATTTCATGTTTAAAAACACAACTAAGAGTTGTGAAGCGGAATAATGCATTACTCATGCTCCCCCTTGAATATTACTCCCCTAAATGGAGTTTCAAGGAAGGAAAACATGAATAATGAACCTACAAAAAAGAGAGGTTAGCACAAGATTTATGTATGGTACCATATCAAGGTATAGTTCACTCATCATACCTAAATGGTCAACAAACACTTCAAATTTTGTTGTAGAATTAATTTTCATTTAACTTGTAAAATTTTGACTTTTAGAGAGTCAAAGACACAAAATTAAGATGACAATATCCTACAAAGAAAAACTTAAAAATAAACTAAGAACATAAAATGCTACAAGGAAATCATCATTTTCCTTAATGAGAAACATTATCCAAAAGCAAGGATTGGGATGTTTAGGAATGAAAATGTGGATTGAGGGTTGTAGCGGGTTTTATTTGGAGATGTGAGGAGGTGACTTGGTTTTGCTTTGTTGGTTAAGATGGGGACTTTTTCCAAAAGAAACGGTTTTGTTTCATTTTGGAGACTCTAAGGTTGTGGTGGATGAGACAAGGATTGTAGATGGTCCAAAATGTGGTTTAGAATAAACCTCATTTCTTCGGTTAACTCGCGAAGTTCCGTTCGACATCTTTCACTAATGCGAGCGGTTCTTTCGCAATGTCCGCTATCATGGCGGGGAAAGTTTGGTGGAAGAGAGGTTTGATTTGTTGGTGGTGGATGGGTTGAACTTGAAGGAGCAAAGGTGGATGGTTGAGAAGTGTTTTTGCTTCCTTCACTTGTTGAGTGTAATGCCGTATTGAATTCCATAACATGGTTGATTTGAGAATCAACCATTCGTTTGAAGGCATTGAGGTGGCTTAAATGAGTGTTAATTTCCTCATTTATGTTTGGAGGTTTTTCCCATAAGGATGTTTCTATTTTCTTATAAGAAGAAAGTAGAGTTTCAAAATTTTGGGAATTTTGTTGTTGTGGTGATTGTTGTTGTGGCTGTGGTTGTTGTTGTTGTAGTTCTTGTGGTTGAACTAGGTGACGAAAACTTGGTTCTCCGTAAGGATCACCATGAAGGTTTTTTTAAATTGGATGAAACACAAATGAATGTGAGTGGGTATGACCTTGATCATTTGGAAAAATGGATGGTCTAGCATAACGGTAAGCCAATCGTTCTACCGTAGATGGGTAACGAGGTTCATCATTGAGTTGCTCATTAGGTTGTTGTTGGGTTTCCATTTGAGCAATGGTGTCAAAAAGTGAGAAGGATAGTGGGCTTGATGATAAATCATCAAAAGTTTCTAACTTTGGTAGTGGTGATGTTGGTGGTGTATGGAAAAGTTCCATTGGTGTAGGTGTTGGTGATTGAGGTGAAGGAGTTTTTGATTTAAAGGCTTGTTGAGAAGGTGAGGTTGATATACTCAAAGGTCTAGTTGGTGATGGATTAATGGCTAGGTTTGAGTTGCAATGAGGTGGAGAAGGTGGTGGTGTAGCAAGATTAAGCAAATCTTGAATGGTGATCACATTTGTGTTACAAGGTGTTGAAGGTGTAGTTGAGGTAGTTAGATTAAGAAAATCTTGGATAGGTGAGGAGATGTTAAGTGAAGCATCACTTGATGAAGATGAGCTTGACTTTGTGGTTTTGTTGAAGCAACAAGGTTTGACACTAATCCTAGTGGTTTTAGCACATGATTTTGATGATTCGGATGAGGTGTTGGATTTGGTCATTTCAAAGGTTTTGGTTTTGATGTTTGAGGGAAGAATTCTTGATGGTGATGGTGTGATTAGAATTGTTGTGAAGCTTTCAATTTTATAGGATGAGAAAGGTATTGAAATAGTATTTGGATTTGATGTTTTACTATTCAAAGATTGAGGTGTCAAATGATTTTCATGACCATGTCACATCATTTGAGGTCAATCCAATGAATAGGATGGAGTGAAAGACCAACCTAAGCACTCAATGCTTTGTGATCATGGGAAGTGGTTTGGTTGAAAATGTATCAAAGGTTTGAAGGATCCTTTAAAAGGGTTCCTTTGGGTAGTTATGTTTTGAATTTGAATTTTGGCGGGAAGTGTCTTCCTAATTGTTTTAGTGAGTGAGGTTTGTTCCAATATGGTTGTTGGTGTTAATGAAAGATGTTTCTCACTTGGGATAATGATTTGACACTTTACAAGTTATGATCTTAAGAAAAATGTTCACAAATTTTCTGCAGGTACTGGCGGTACCCTGAGACTACACAGGCGGAACCTTGTTTTGGGATCCGCCTGGTCCGTTGGGCCAATTCTGGAATTCCCAGAAATTGTACTGGCGGAACCCAATTTTGGGATCCGCCTGATCCGCCAGTGCTGCAAAAGTATACAGTCCGCGTTTTTGACCCGCGAAACGATTTTCAAATTTTTCGAAAACTCTTGGAAATGAAAATTTACTATATGACAGATTAGGAAATGCAAAAATTGGGCATATAGACATTCATCTCTTAGGACTTTGACCGGGGGCTAACGATTTTCACTTAACTTAGTGAATTTTACCATAAGCATGAAATTGACACATACCACCAATATTGTCATTAATCATAAAAGAGCATACAAAACATAATCCATCAAACGTAATAAGACATGAATATGAGAAGTAATACAAATCACATAATTCACATAGTTTTAACACAAAGACGCTTCTAAAGCACACATAAGACAAACGCTCCTTAATCTTCTCACAACCGGTCAATCTTCTTTTTGAGCTTGTTTAGGTACCTTCCAAAACACTTGAACATTCCTTTGGTTTGCTTGAGTTCTTCGGAAGCATTGTCAATGATAGGGAGAGCTTGAAGATATTCTAAAGGAGGTAACTTAGAGTTTGGTAGTTTATCATCGTCGCTCATGCCGGATGATGATGAAGATGGAGTAGGTGATCGAGTACGTTTGCCCTTATTTTTGAAAACTCGTTTATCACTTAGAGGAACGAAGGTGTGAGGAATATGCTTGAAGTTTTGCTCATTTTGTGAATCTTATGGGCTGATGGCAAGTTGGAGTTGTGAGTAAAGAGGTGTTTGGTTTTGAACTTAAATAAAACATTCTGTGGATTTGGCGGACCAGGCGGAACCAAAAAATGGGTTCCGCCCGTATGGTCTGAGGGTGCCGTGGGATCTGCAGGGAAAACTCAAAAGGAATTGTCTTGATTTTTGTGGTTTTATCCTAATGTTCAAAACTAAGGTTTTAGGTCTTATGAGTCCTTGACTAAGCCTAGGGATGATGAATGCTTCTCATTCAAGAGGTTTTGTGAAAGCGTTAATAGAATGGTTAACGTATAAGACTTTCTTAGTTAAGATGTTCCTCAATGAACATTTTTACCAAGACGATGATGATGGATCACAATATGTCAATTAAGAACATAATGGATTGAATTGTCGCTGAAGTCGATGCTTCCTTTGTTGAAGGTATAACAATGTTGATAAGATGAATTCCGTTGTTGATGCGAGTTTGCTTGTTCAAGCGGAGCTTGTTGATGTGCTTCTCAATCCGATACTAATTTGAGAATCTTACGCGTTTTGGAGAATCATTGGGTAAGTAAGTATAAAAGTGCAAGTACCACTTGTGCTTTTCTTATCAACTTATTACCGACATAATTCAATTTGTCAAACACTATGGTTTCTATTCCCGTTCTATTGGGATACCATAATCCTAGATGTGTAGTACCTTATGATGTATCCAACTAGGCTCAACTAACGAGTTGTTTTAGGATCTTCGTTAACACGAGCACATAGACAAAAGCTAAACATAATGTTGAGTCTAAATGTTATGAGAACAAGTAGTCTTCCAAACATTTCTCTACGTTTAGTTTTACCTACGGATTTACTAATCTCATTCTTGATAAGTCATCAATAACTTAACCATTGAGAACAAGAGAGCAACTAGGAATGTCTTTAAGTTAAAATCCTTTGCTTTTGTGGCTTGCTTTTATTATCAAAAAGTCTTTCAAATATTGACACTATACTCACTTGATTACTTTGAAATATCAACTTCGTTTCACTATTTGTTTTATTCTAAATTCCAAAATTTGTTTTTGTTGAATTTGTTTAGACACAACTAATAACCTATAAATCAAGTTTTATAACTTATGTCAATTTTACTTGATTTAATGTTTAACTCAAGGTGAGAAAATGTTGTTTTGTACTTTAACTTCATGCTTGTCTTGCCATCATTTGACTTTCGACTAAGTTATCATCTACCAAAGATGATATCATAGAAGGAGGAGATCACTCGTTAAATGTCATATTCAACGACTCCTCGACTCTTTAGGTTTTCTTACTTAAGACACTATGAACTCTATTTATTTTTAAAAAGTCCAAGAGGTACAACATCATTAGACTATGTGTCACATTTGATGTGTAAATCCTAGATGTTGAAAACTTATTTTCTTTCACACATCCTAATATATGCTAATTGTGATTTATTTTACCTTGTGTGTTTTATGTGAGATTATAAAGGAGTGATTGAAGAAAGACACAATTAAAGACTCAAAGTATGGTGTTTGAGAAAATTGTTTAACAAAGGTTTATTTTGCAAGCATCACAAAAGTGTTAGACATTTTAACACTTAGGAGATTCTTAGTTAGCTCACTTGTAAGCAAGAGTTGAGTGAGACAAACTCAAGAGTTTTTCGTGTTTATCTCTTGATGGTTAAATAACCAAAACACCTTATATCTCCTTACTAGTACTAAAGACTAAATTCCTTGTTGCATAGAATCTAATCTTAGTTATTTACACATAGCAGGTAGACACTCTAGAGTATTACAAATAACACATATTTGAGCACATAATGCTAGAGACAAGATATAACCAAAGTCAAGTTTAAGTAATGCGTACCTTTTAAATTGCATAGAGATGCTATCAAGCGAATAAGCATTAAGCGTAAAGACTTGGTTTGACGACATGCTTTGAAACTCAATAACTCATGTATCCAAGAAGGTTAGACAATCATATAAAGGCATAGAGCATGATAATCTTAATTCTTTTATCATGAGTTTCTATTGGAGATAGAATTATCTCTAAGTCTTTCTTCTAGGTTAGACAAATTTTACTTGCTTTGTTTTATTAGTTAATGGTGCTTTTGAGTTAAATCATAATCCGGTTTTATCTTTAAACAACCTTTGACTCCCCAACAATCTTTCAAGAGATTTCGAGCTTTCATCAAATTTAACTAATAATTTTTCTTTTCTCATTTTGCATTTTAATCTCATGTTTGTAATCTAGACATAATTTACATTCTAGATTAATTTCAACATTACTCTTAATTCTAGACATTTTATCTTCCAATAAGATTTCCTTTATAAAGATATTCTTAAGAGATTTTAAAGACTCATTCTTGAAGATAGCTTTTAGGTCCATGTTGCACAAATGTTTAGACTCATTTTATAGTTTAGAAAACTCTAGGATAAATTAATCAAAGCAAAATAGTTTGGTTTCAAAGTGTACCTTGCTTGATGTTTTATCTAGTATAGAATCACAAACTGGATGATTGACTTCATCTTCATCCGAGTTAATCCATGAATCGCAAGCAAGACAACAACGAGCTTGACACGAGTAATCACCTTTACTTACACCTTGCTTGTTGTATCAATAAGTTGACAATAAACTACCGGATCATTGTCTTCGTCAACTTCCATTACATTCCAAGATACGCAAGCAGGTTCAACAAAACACGCGTACTTATCTTCACTTGTACCTTCATTTAAAACATTTAAACTAGTAGCACATGTATTAACTTCTACTAAGTGTCTATCAATTAGTTTTTCTAAAACTTCTAATTCATATGTAAGATCAAATTGATCATTTTTTACTTGACATATTCCTTGATGAAAGTTTACCATATTTTTCCAAACATCATTAGCCTTTTGACAAAAATACATTCTTTCATATTTGGTACTAAAGCTTTGTAAAGCATTGTTTTAGCTTTAGTATTTTTATCAAGTTTAAGATAGTTATCTTGGTTTTCAAAAACTTGTTTTCTTTGGTTTGAAATTACCAAAAGAAATAATATGCCAAAGATCTTGATCAATTGATTTCACATAGTTTTCAAAATTACTTTTCCATTCAAGTAAGTTTTCTTTTTCAAATAGCGGTTGGTTTTTAATAGGTTGCCCTTCTTTGAGATTTTCAAAATCCATGGATCGATCCAAGTTTTAAAATACATTCTATTTTAAAGATCTTGAGTAACGTAGCTCCTGATGCCAATTGTGGAAAACTAGAAGGGGGGTTGAATAGTTTACCGCTTTTTCGATTCTTATTTAGCTTAAATAACCTTTGAGAACTTGAC